>CM070491.1:7106146-7116146 GCA_036324585.1 Champsocephalus esox
TCTTTACATTTGTGAGTGGGACAAACTCGTGCCAAGTGTGCACTTTTACTTTGGTGTGTGTGTTGCTCTATATGTGTGTAATTTATGAGCGAAATGCAATTAATTGCAACGACTTGTTAAAGGCTGGGGTCTGCATCTCTTTGTATGTGCTAATACTCACACACACACACACACACACACACACACACACACACACACACACACTCACACTCACACTCACACTGACACTCACACACACACACACACACACACACACACACACACACACACACACTCACACTCACACTCACACTCACACTGACACTCTCACACACACACACACACACACACACACACACACACACACACCACACACACACACACGCAGTAAGTCATTATTCACGGTATAAATGTAGAGCCTATCATTAACCTACAATTCTTTGAGAGGCATATTATATCACACAAACACACACACACACACACACACACACACACACACACACACGCCATCATGTTCAAGCTAATCATGAGCCAGTGTTAATTTATAATCAATCTCAGCCACCTGACACTAGCTGTAAATAAACAGACCTGTGTGTGTGTGTGTGTGTGTGTGTGTGTGTGTGTGTGTGTGTGTGTGTGTGTGTGTGTGTGTGTGTGTGTGTGTAATATCCATATGCCTGGTGTGGAATGGGAAGTAGAGAAGTAGACCCAGGATCTATCCATCACTTTGACCGTGCTGCAGTCCACGCGCCGTGATTTGCCAATGTGTGTGTGTGGCCGTGTGTGTGTGGCCGTGTGTGTGTGAGTGTCTGTGTGTGTCACATCTGATTGGTTGTAATGTTTAACACATGGCGGTATGGGGAAGCTCAATTTCCCACCAACACACACAATTATGTTGAACGCTCTAATTTATGAAATCAGGCATCCACAACTGGTTTAGAGTTTGAGTGCCTTGCTCAAGAGCACCAGATGCTGACAGTTAGCAAGACAACGTCATGAGCATTCTGAGGCCTTAAACCTACAAACTTCCAGTCAAACCCTTCTGATGCGCTTGGATTTACAACTCAACTTTAGCAAAATATTTTCCATTTCAATCACAGGCATTTTTCCATATTTTTTTCACTTTGACAATCAAATGACAGTATACGCCTTAAGCTCTGTTTTTGGACTTTGCCCGCTCCCATAGGAAGTATATGTCTCTTTAGCTGTTTGATTCTTAACTGTGTCAAATCAGCTAGTGCCTAGCCCTAGTAAATATTACACTTACTTTGTTCACCAGTCGCTAACCCAAACCTTAGCAAGTGTAATGATGACGTTGCTCACCAGCTGGTCTGTAACCCACCCTAGAAGGTGTAGCGGTGCGTTCACACCGCATCGTGTTACTCACGCAAGTTTCTCCGCGGCTCTCAGTTGTGTTTACTCGCACCATTCAACTAGATGCTCTGACAAGGAGACAAGGCTTATCTCCATGTCGATACTATGCTTGACACCAACAACAACAAAACTAACATATTCACCGTAAATTGTAATACACTTTTAAAAGTGATGCAGAATTGACTACATACTGATACCAGTTAGTAAAAACAATGAATTAATGCTTTGACATGTGTGATGGAAGACGGCAGGTGAATCAGTTTTACAATGCATGTTTTTCTGAATAGAGAACGGATTAATCAGGTTAAGCTCACGTTGTATCTGCTCCGTCCACACTCACAACAACGTCATACAGACAGACATAAAGCAGCGACTGTATTCATTCACCATGCCATAGACCAGGGGTGTCAAACTCAATTTCATCCCGGGCCACATCAGCATTATGCACTCAAAGGGCTGGTTGTAATTTTAATTATATATAAATATACATATGTAAATAAATATATAATATATATTAAATAATGTATTATATTACATTGCCGGCCCTGCATTGGATTATTATCAGTTCTGGTAATAACTTCCTAAATAACTACGACTGAAAGCAGAAGTCTAGGGCAAATAATTGAAAGTAAATATTCAACAATTACACCAATTGTATTGTATATTATATTCTTTGTAAGCTCTTGCGGGCCACATACAATTAGGTTGCGGGCCGGATGTGCCCCCCGGGCCTTGAGTGTGACACGCCTGCCATAGACAGTCTGTGGTTTGTACATTTATAACCTTTCTCCAGTTTCTGAACCGATATGAGGAGCTGTGAGCTCTGTGTGCTGTAGCCCAGAGCCAAGGGCTGCTGTTTTGGTTTTCTGATTCAACGACGGCAGACAGAGTTTCTCACCACTGATGCCTTTCACAAGACAGCGTCATGCAAATTTGGCGCTTGAGGTTAAAAAAAATTGAACTCTCGTGAATGACGCGACTCGCGTCTATCTGCGTCTTTGCATTGACTTGATATCAAGTGAAAAAATGTAATTGCGACACACACAAAAATGGCATCGCGTCCAGTGTGAACGTACCCTAACAGCTACTTTGTTCATCAGCTAGTCTCTCACTGTCTGATGCTGTTGTAGAGCTGTAACCCACACAAACCACCACTGTCTGCTGTTGTGGATGTCTCCACCATGCCTCTCGCCCGCTCTCTACTTTCTCCTCCAGTCATTCATTCCCAGATGGACACATTGTCTTGGAGCTCGCCCTGAGGTCACATTTGACCTAGAGCTGCTGTGATTGGCCAAAAGGTCACACAGTCATCTTCTGAGCTTCTCATTGGTGGAGAGGTCATTGCATTGGCCTCCGTAGCTCCCACCCCTATCAATCACTGTCACCATGGCTTCTGTTAACACTTCTGTTATAAAAAAGTCAGTGTTTGTGTGCCTGTGGTTCTGGGTCAGGCTGAAGGGCTTGTCTAGTTGTTCATTCATGATCCTTTCCCGTTTTGAATCCAACAATGCAGAAACGATGAAGTGACTTGCACCCTCGCCCTAAAATCTGCTGAAAGTGAAGGAGCAAGCTTCCGATAGCAGTTAGCTAAGACCTAAACAGACTTTGGGGCTCTGATTACGGTGGCCATTTCCATAAGGCCATAAGAGGACGATTGGGGATTATTTTTCTTCACTTAAAACCATCCGAGCTCTGATTCCAGGGGACTTTTGTAACTTCCGCAACACCAACCAGTGGTCTACAGTCAATAACGGTCACTATTAGGTAGGTAGGTAGGTAGGTGGGTAGGCAGGTAGGTAGGTAGGTAGGTAGGTAGGTAGGTAGGTAGGTAGGTAGGTAGGTAGGTAGGTAGGTAGGTAGGTAGGTAGGTAGGTAGGTAGGTAGGTAGGATGAAGATTGGAGTCTGTTTTAGCAGTGTAATGCTCATAGTTAGTCGAAGAAAATCCATTTCATGTTTGCAGCAGAGTATCCTTGGATTTATGTCCGCATTGGGCGATTCATCATCAGCCTCATTCTAATTAAATCAGACAGCAGAGCAAACTCGCTTCTGAGCGAGCAGGAGCAGAGACTCTCTTTCTGCATCAAGGGAATTAGGGGCTAATTATATCTGGCGGCCTTCTGTCTGTGTGTACTGGGTGTGAGTGTATACAATTGTTGTTAGGAACCGTGACTCACTGATATGAGGACTCAATTGCATAACCCGGAGACGAAAAGGTTTGAAGAAAAATAAACTTTAATGGATCAAAAACAAAGAAACACACAAAACGGTCATAAAACAAAACGCTCTCATGGAGGATATCACAAAAGGTACTTGTTCTCTCTATGGCTGCTTGGATCTGACTTCTTGGCATGACGAACAAGACGAACTGACAACAGACAAGGGGAGACAGGACAATATATACAAGAGGTAAGTGGGAACAGGTGGAAACAATCAGGGGCGGGGCAGACGCTGACGATGGCGGGAAACAAGAACCAAGGAAGTAAAGGCACCTGGAAGGAGACAAGGAGTACAACATAAAACAGGAAGTGAAACAAACAAAACAAACATGAACGTGACAAATACATAACAAACTTACATAATTGACGGGACACAACAATTGTTCTGTATATGGGTGTGCCTACACATGGGCGTAATTTCCACTGGGGACAGGGGGGACATGTCCCCCCCACTTTTCAAAATCCAATTTGTGTCCCCCCCCACTTTTTAAATGTGTTTATTATTATTTTTTACGCAAGCGGTCATCGTCATGGAGGAGTGTCTGTGTGTGTGTGTGTGTGTGGCACAAGCTTGTCTTGTGAGAGAGAGATAGAAAGAGAGAGAGACAGAGAGAGAGACAGAGAGAGAGAGACATAGAGAGTTACGGGGGTTGTTGTTAGCATTTGGTGCCAGCTCGGAGCTAACGGAGATTAGTAGCTGTTTCAACAATAAGGAGAGGGAGAGCTCTTTCCTGTCGGACTTTGAGAGACTGAAAGAGGGACAGAGAGAGAGAGAGAGAGTTATGGGGGTTGTTGTTAGCATTTGGTGCTAGCTCGGAGCTAACGGAGATTAGAAGCTGTTTCAACAATAAGGAGAGGGAGAGTCCTCTCCTGTCGGACTGAGAGGGATAACGTCAGCTCAGGGAGGTAAAGGACTCTGAGTGATTAGATTGTAAACTTTAGTCTAAGTTATCTCACTGGGTCTCAAACGGTTTGGTCATCTATGTAAACAAATATGTCCATCTATGTAATATTAGTTGTATATAAAATAAGTAAAGAAATCCTTCCAATGTGTAATATAGGTCAGTACAAACATAAAAAATACAGTTTGAAAGGGGAGTGATTTGTCAAATATGCATAAATAAAAAGAAAGAATGCAGACTAGGTAAGATAAAGATAGGAGAGAGGAGTTTATCAATGATTTATTATTGGTTGTGAGTAGTGCTGCGTACCTGGACTCACATTCCAACACACTCTCACTCCCTAAGCGTCCAATAGCGACGTTTGGTCAGTGTCCGTGGCGTCCAATTGTGACGCTCCTAGGCTCCTTCAGCGTCATAAAGGGACGCAAATAGCTTTCAACTGATTGCAATGTATTCCCATCTGCGTCGGGATTTGACGCTCATGGAAGCACGGCATTCGTTTATGTCGGCTGCCCTTAAAGGTAATGTGAGCGTCCATTCCCAGGAGTAAAGGATGGCAGAAGACACTACACTACCCAGAATCCCCAGCTATCGTTTGGACTACACCATGTGCTCTTGACAAACCCCGTGATAGTCCTCAAGCTCTGTGATTGGAGAGTTTGCTCCGAGGGTTAAGCCGATTCTCGAACAGCACTTGAAATGGGATGGAACCACGGCAGACTGTCTAAAACTGGATTTGAACGGGTCCACCGCGTCCCCCCCTCCCCCACCCCGTCCCCAGAACTACACATGCTGGCTATTCTGTTTCGCAACATGTTCTCTATGGCACGTCTCTACTGGGAGTTTTAGTTTTAAAAGACGTTTTCGTATTTCCCATAATAAGAAGTTGCCAGTATTAAACTGTGTACATCCCTGGAGGTTTAGGGGACAGGAAACACTCACATTTAAAACATATAATTCATAAATGGGTGAAAATTGCTTGTGCCTATTATGGGCAGTATTAATATATATACCCACATGCCAGCTAAGGTCAGGAGAGCTTTATTTAACAGCTGGTCTTATGTGTGTGACCCCTGTGATAACATTACATTGCATTAATTGATAAGCCTGAAACATGCACTTGTCAAGGTTCAGAGGCACATTTTGCAAATATGGCAGTAGCCATCGATCAGCTTAAGATAAGATATACTTTATTGATCCCAAGTTGGAACATTTGCGTTACATCAGCATGTGTAACAGTTAAATATGCAGTTGTGTTTATTTGAAAATCATTTAGTATAATCACATACATTCTGTGTTTTATATTCAACAATTCTGTCTTCTTTATTTATTGATTGTTCAATACCTGACAAGGCCGGAGATTAAATATCTACATACATCTTATAAGAGTATAATACATTATGTATAATATCAGTTAAAATAAGTGCTTCAACATAGTTAACATTGCTGGAGGTATGCACAAATATTGATAGATGTCTTGTAATCCACTATTGAGGAACCTGCAACCCAAGTTTTTCATTCAGTGCAGAACTACACCACAGTTGTGTAGGCCTATATGATATGTCAATAAACCTTAGAAAATCTTGAAATCTTGAAAGGGATGTGCAAAATAGTGATTACATACAGTCTTTAATTAACAATTAGTAGAGAATAACGAGTAATGAATATACTTTATAGGGATCGTATTAATATCTAATGTAAACATATTGAAATTCAATAACATGCTTTAACCACCAGGTGTCCCTTTATATCAGCTGTGCACCTTTATGGTGTAAATACAGCCTATCTACCAATTGGATCAAATATAAAAGTGAGCCGAACTAGTGGTGATACTGCAAGGAGACGTATTGTGTGAAAAGAAATGTAAGATGTTGTTTAATGGCTGATATATTTATGATCCACGTCACGTTTTCAGTTCCTCATGTTTGTCTTCTCATCAGGGCTCTATAAATACAGAACTACGGCAGATATGTAATATGTAATGCAGCCGAACCGTGTATTACAATGCCGTTATGTGATGACTTTAAAAGAGAAAAGCAAGCACACTCGGAATAAGGTATTATTATTATTTTGGTCTGTTTCCGGTATTTGTTAATGACGATGTGCTGTGAGATGTGAGACTGGAATTGCACAGGGGGGAAATAACGTAGGCTATCTTTAGATGCGGATTTTGTTAAACTAATATGTTTAGGCTGTGGACCACCACTATACATTGACGGGGAAGGGGGTAGCAATAAAGATAACACAAGATTTCCTGAAGTAATCTTCGTAATAACTAGCAAACTAAAGATCATGTACATCCACTGCACACATAATCTGAAATAACAACTCATATTTCTCGCATCAAATGACTGACATCAAATGATTTTAATGGCTAAACTAACTTTAAAATAGGCATTTTCTACCAAGAATAAAACGAATTTCGGCCATGTTTTCTTTTTCTGCAGGGAGAAATTTGAAGATCACGTGACATAGACGCCAGCCATCGGAATGAATGGTGAAAAAAACGGACCTGAAACCATGGCTTGTGTCAAGTTGTGCAAGAAACTAAAGTGAACTTATTGTGAGCTAATTATCAATTGAAATTAACTCAGAAACAACTCAAATTCAAACTTGTCAGGTTTATTGTGCTCCCTTCCAACTTGTGTCTACATTTCTCTACAAAGTACAAATGTAAAAAAAACACTTTTTGACACTTAGTCTACAAATGACTTATGACAGCAACTACAGTGAACTACTACAAAGTTCAAACATGTATTTCATTTACCAAACTAAAGTAACCAAAGAGTCCCTGAGCTGACTGAGCCTAAATCCCTAAAACGATGCTGAAATGTAGAGTGTAGAGTAGACTATACACATTACACTGTTACACACCTACTATACAGTATAGGCTACACTGTAGTGACTGTACAGTCAGAGTGTACTGTACTGTCTGTACACCATGTCTTTTCTACAGCTCTACATGTTTACATTAAACAGTACATACTACATACATAATGATGTACATACATACTGTTAGAAATTAAAATCAATGTTGATATGGCGTAATTTTGAATTAAATACACTATTTAATTTAAATCAGTTTTATTCTGAAAATCCGGAAGTTCACACTATTTACTTAATACTTGTATTCTGAAAATTCTTCACTTCCGGTTAGCATTAGCATGTGGCGAAATGCTACGTCTTCAAACCATGGATCGAAGGTGAAATGACATGTGATGTTGTACACTGAGCACACTGGGATTAGCACTAATTTATCGACACTGAATAACGTTTATCAGGGAATGTTTAAATAACCACAGACACCAGAATATACGTAAGTGCTGGTTTTTTTGCGAGTCCAAGTACCGGTTCCTGACGTTCCGGTTTTAACCGGACTTGAACCGAAACTTTTTACAAGTCCAGTACCGGTTCGGCGTACCGGTACGCAGCACTAGTTGTGAGCATATTCTAATGGTTTTTGGATTATTTAAATATATACAGTACAGTTCTATTTCATATGAGTGTTGAGAACAGTAGGCTATCCATAAATCTCTTAATGTTGCCCTCAAAGCGCACCAGATCGATACATTCAACTTCAGTTTAAAGAAAAAAATCTTCCCGGGGGTGCATGCCGTCAAGCATCCTCTGTATGGCTTTTGATCAGGGCATTCGCTTATACTTTTAGTCCTACAAAGAAACAGGTAAAAAAATATGTACACGCTAACATTTTACAAAACCTTCAAATGTTATGTTTCCTTGAAGATGTGAGGTTGTCACAAATAAAACAGGTTCACATGGATAGGATACTAGATAAGTGTGCACACTCATTATGTACATTACACATTTTTCTTGGATTTGTTAACACTATAGTCCCTAATATATTTGTAGAAAGGCAGGAAATGGAATTCAATTGAGAAAATGTTTCATTGCTGAGGACCCCCTGTTTTATGTCCCCCCGTCTTCTCAAACCGCGTTTTTCATGTACAACATAAACCAAAGCCTCGTCCCTTGGGTTGGGACCTCCCAAAAGCTCAAAAGAAATATCTTCCGGATTACAAGATAACATTTGATTTACGTATTTCAAACATCACTTTAATCTTTCTACTTTGGACAGAGTTTACAAGCATCACTTCTTCATGTTTCAATAGCTGTATCTAAAGGGGTCACGAGTAAAAAAGGCCCTCTGAAGGCATGGAGCTAAACTCATTCATTACAGAAAAAGAATACATCAAAATTAGCCTTCTGGTAGTGTAGGACAAAGGGAAGAGGAAGATGAGGACAAGAAAAGAGGGGAAGAGAAGGAGAGCGATGAGCAAGGAGGAAGGAAAAGACACCATTATTTAATCACTGCTCTGCTTTTAACACCGGAGCATCTGTACCAGGTCTTGATTGAAAACCTATTAGCAGATAAGATTCCTCCGGAGCACCTATGGGGATATATGGACAATAAAACAATAAAAAACAACTTTCTTGTGCGTGAGAAACATGCACAATGTGCTTTAAATGCCATTCAGAGATTATATAAAGCTGACGACGTGCAAACAAGGCCAATATGGACTTATATGATGTCAGAGTTCGAAATATAACTCCATTAATTCCTGTACTGTCATTTCCACACAGAAGCATGAAATGAAATGAACTGGTGGTCTGCTGTGCACGCCACCTCCTCCTGTGTGTACTGGTTACTATCTAGTGAGCAGGAGAAACTAACTTATGTACTGAGTTATTTATTTTAATGGTGTTGTCCCTATCCCCTCAGGCGCTCCGTTGGGCCCTGTAATGTAAGACAATCTCACAGCGGAATGTAATCACAAATATATAACACATTTAGTTTTCTTCATTCAAATGTTATGTTTCCAATAAAAATATCCACTCAAACTCAATACCTCAGCTGGTCGCAAACCATTTCTTCGGTTATTTCAAAATTAAAAACGTTCCAAGCCAGTATCCGATTATTCACTGATAAAACTCAATGTGTGTTTTAGGTTTTTAAGTGCTTCTAATGTTCAAGATCAAACTGTAACATTAATCAAACAGTATTTGTATGTGGAAAGCTGCTTTAGCATTTCACATCCATGATATGTGCTTGAGCCAAAACTGAATCTCGTTTAGATCTAACTTTGATGTCAACCAGAAGTGTACAGAAGTGAACGGTGTAATGTATTCATACCGCTGGATCAGACACAGCAGGATGCATGATCATGTTTCTTTTCTTCAAACTCTTATGACAAAATAGAAACATATGACCAGAACTTCCAGTTGTTGAAGTAATGCGTAATGTAAACTGAGAAGATAGAAATAGATCTTGCTGAAGTGACAGATGTCCAGCTCCTTGTTGGTCTTTTGAACTGAAATGTGTTGAATGTGCATTAAATGACAAACACAGGGTGTTGCAGACCACAACGTACAGCGTGCTGTGTGTACATGGTACAAAGCATAGTATGTACAGTATGTGAACAAGATAGTGAAGGCCTAGCAATGTGGCAAACAGGAAACCTGGGAAAGTAAGTGATGTAGTTTCTTTGAGAAAATACCATATTCAAGCT
>CM070491.1:7121146-7136146 GCA_036324585.1 Champsocephalus esox
TAAACTCATATACTGTGAAACAATTGGACAGCAGTCCATCATGTATCACAAACAGGTAAATGTACTTCTATTTGTGACAAGGAATAAAATACCAGTTTGCTCAGAAATGCAATGTGTTCAATTAAACATTTTTAAACTTACTAAAATCACTTCAACACATCTGGCATTTATTGTTAAAAGGGGTACATGGTGACTTGTTGTGACAAAGCAGGCCCCCGACTGATGCCAGGACGACTGAATGGCCAGTGGAACAGCCTTGGCAGCCGGACATCCCATTGGATGGAGAGAGGCATCACCCCAGGCCAGCGTCTCCCTACTGGCTACCACCAACCTGGGGCTGTCTGGAAAACAATGAAGCACCTGCGAGTCGGGGAAGGACGTTGCGTGGCGTCCATGAAGAAATGGAAGAACTTCCAATGCGTGGAGAGTCACAAACAATGGAGCACATCATGAGATACAGCCATGCCCCACAATGCACCAGAGACAACCTGGACCAACCACTGGAAAGAAGTGATATGGATGGATACGAGGAAGGAGAAGAAGTGACTTGTTTAGGACCTGTTGCATAACGCTCAGCACTGTTTGAGTTGTTACTTGATGGACTTCACCTGCCATGCAAAAAGAAACAGATTGAAGTGATCGCTCCAAACTCAGTGGGGAAGGTTTCGACACATTCCAGCCATGTGCTGACATGGTGTAAAGGCATCTGCCTGTCCAGGTTGAATGTGTAATATATTGTATCCTGCTATCGGTCAGTGAGCACTGTGGGGATACTTCACTGTTGACTCTGTTGCTTTAGGGAGTGAAGCAGATCCAGTGGTTTCAGCACATTCGATCTCCAGATGATCTACAGATGTTAAAGCATGTATCTGTTTGCCCAGGGAAGGGTCTGTGCGAGTGAGAGCTTGTAACGAACACTAAATTGTCCTAGTCCACAGACCTGATTCATTCACGAGTTATGGATACTTTTTAGCTATTAACTGACATAACTACGTAAGGTTTATAGCGCAATATGCACAACAAAACTATCAAACACGACATACAATAGAAGGAAGGTTTGTATTACCCAAATCTAAATCAAATAAGGGACAGAAAACAGTCCAGAGCCGTGATCAGCTGGAACTCTGCACCGGTTCACATCATTCAGGAAAATTCTCAAGTACATTTCAAAAGGTTGCTAAAAAATTATTGAAGTATTACAAAGTAAATTTGAACTGTGCCTGTGGCTATGTATGCATATATTATTATGTACACTTTACTTTATAATATATATTTACTTATATATATTTACTTTTGTTTGGCCTTAGGATGGCGATAATTGATGACCATTTTAGTTTCACTTCATTTCACTGTAAATAGCATGAATTTAGGAGCTGTTTTGTTTTGTTTTAATTGTGTTGTATGTATGTTTATGTATGTTTTGAGTGTGTGAGGACCCCAGGAAGAATAGCCAATGCTCATGCTAGTGCTAATGGGGATCCTAATAAAGACAAAGACAAAGACTACACTTTTTTTTAAATACTCCGTTACAAGTAAAAGTCTTGCATTCAAAAAGTGACTTAATTAAAATAACTAAAGTATTAGCAACAAAATAAACTTAATCAATTCATTTTCGGAATCATATATATTGTATCACTGTATTAAATTATTGATGCACGAATGTGTTTTTCATTATCATTTTGCTTAACTTTAATGACTTTTTCTGATGTCAGGTATCTTAATCCTACAAAGCATGTCATACGTTATAATTGATTAAATATTTGTGAAGTAGAAGTATGAAATGGCATTAATTGGAAAAACTAAAAGTATGGTACTCGAGTTAGGTACATAGTAAACTTAAGAAGAATGGGTGATCTGGCCACTGAGAATGTGTACAGTATGTGGCTGTGTATGTGGCTGTGTATGTGGCTGTGTATGTGGCTGTGTATGTGGCTGGTGCCAAATGGTGGATTACGTTTGGGATTTCAAGTGTTTTGAATAACTCTGTGTGTGATTAACTGTAAATAGAGTGGTTCAGTGATGGCGTATTTGTTTAGGCTAACTTTGAAGTTAGCATCACAAAGGCGCCCTCAACAAAAATCTATGGGATTTCCCTCATTGGCATATTCAAGAAATAAACATAGGCATCTCACAATTATGATACTTACAGGTGTCTTTCAGGATAATCTCTCAATCATAACACCACTTTGTGATATTTGAAGCGTAAATGCAACTGGAAGAAATAAAAAGCTAATGCTATGAACTGCATCACAGTCACATCACCACAGCTAAGCTAAAGGCTTGTGTCGGCATTATGATGTTTAGTCGTCTTTGAATCACTTGTTAGCAACTGCTGTTTTTATGACACATCAAAGCTTTGGAAACTCACAAGTGGGGTATTTACTGATGTATGTTATTTCGTAAAACAAATGTGAAAATCTAATAAGCTTCTGTTAGCCACAAACACGTTAAAAAAACCATTGACTTTGAGACGAGGGAGCCGGAGGTGGTTGAAGTGTTCTCCTGGTTTTAGGACTTGTTCCTGTTCCACTCTAAAGTGCCTCTGTTTAAAGATAAGATGCAGTACGGCGTCTTAGTGTGTCTAGTGTTCAGAAGTACAAGCAGGTAGTGTGTGGAAGGGCCAACTTTTGCTGGGAAACTCCTGGCTGTAAATCGATGAGGCCGTTTGAAAACAACATCCATCCTCTAAATGAAGCATGAAAATATGTTCAGACTGTTATTTCACTCTTTCAGGGTGTCAGACTAAGCGCTGAAGTGTTTCTTTCTCACATTCTTCATTGCCTTGCTGTGTTTTCTTTTCCTGTAGGCACCGCAGGGCGTTTGGATGGAAATTCTCACTTTAGCTTTGCACTCTTCCACAAAGACTTCCACTGAGGTCAGCACGAGAAACAAATCAATGGCCAATATTACAGGAAAACAATCAAAGGAGGTCAGAGGTCACTGAAGCATGAAAGGAAATACAAGATATATTTCTGTGTGCCAAAATGATCATGGGTTCATAGTTATCGTTAATTAAAAAAGTAGCTCACACACACTTTCTCAAGCCAAGTAAAAAGTTACAAGCCGATGAACAATTATTCCAAAATGAATGAATATCCTGTCTTGTTGGAACACACCCACTCCTCCAGCACAGTGCAAACACAATTCTTGCTCACACACACATACAGAGAGAGTCTACAGTGAGTTTCAGTACTGTCTGTTTGACTTATTTGCCTGGTTTAATGAGATATATCACATTACCACACATACTGTGAGCAGTGAAGGCTCAATGGAATCCAGGCTGTATAACATCTGTGAAGCCAGAGCTGCACAATTTTACATTCCATAAGAGTGAGCAGAAGAAACTATATAGTGACAGAAGCAGTCGCACAAGTAGAAGAAGAAGTATCAGCAGTAGAAGCAGTCTCCACAGTAGTAGGAAGATTTTATTTTTTTTAATATTGAAGTTAAAAGCATCAAATCTGGTGCACTTTGTGAGCAACATTAAGAGATCTATGGATACATCTCTCAACACCCAGATGAAACACAACTGTAAACAGATGTTCTTATTCTTTATGGATATTTTACAAATCCCTCCCCTTTTCAACTCTATTCTTGTTTTATTGCCATATAGACTATATGAAGGTGAGACCCACTGAGATAACGGCACATTCACACCAGCCTTGTATAGTCTGGTTGAATTTTACCCTGGTGCGTTTAGCCGCTTGGTGCGGTTCATTTGGGTCGATGTGAACACAGTCGCTTGCTTGTGAACTCTGGAGCGGTTCATTGCTGGTGTGAACGCAGTCTGCACCAAAACATAGGAAGCGTAGTATTTACGTGTCCCAAGAACGCGGGTGTCTACAAAAATCTTTCGCGAAAGAGTCTTTCAAGACATCCGCAGTTGTTAATTGAAAGAGTGAAGCAGAATGAAGTGTTGAACAGTGTCGTGTAAAGTAAAAATGCTCCGTCAGCTACATAAAAAAGAACACCTGTCGTCGGTGAAACGCCCCTCCTGACTGCAGAACGTCTCATTATGTTATAATGGTTTTTAACGGACGTTGTCTGATTATATAATCATATGCGCAGGCTGCTAGAGTCTGTTGCTCTCCAGATTAACAACAGCATGAGAATAACCTGCCAAAAGTGCCGATGCTCCATGGCGTAGGCTCCGGTAGAAATTGCCGGGATTTGCGTTTTTACCCCCTGAATGTCTGACCAATGGTTGAACAGCATATCCGTGCACATGACTTGTGTTTAAAGTTTATAGTCCGTTTGAGTTTTGCCCGTGTGAACGCAAACCGAACCTTCTGAAAAATGAAACAATGTAACAAACTGTGGTCTGGTGCGCATCAGAGAAGCAGACTATTAGTAGTGATGGCAGTTTGACACTGAAGCTTCGAACAGAGCTTCAACCCTGGACTTCCTATTCCATAGAAGCAGTGCTTCGAAGCTTGCTTCAAATCACGTGACATGTGACGTCAGAAGCAGCAACTGCTTCAAATCACGTGACATGTGACGTCCGAACCAGCAACTGCTTCATTTCCTGAATTAATCACTTGACTGGTTCGCGGTCCATTCACGCGATTCGATGCACTGCCTCGTCTCGATTCTGACAGGTGACAGGTTGAAACAGTTTCGAATTTGAGCGCTTCAACACTTTATAACCGCTCTAAACAATGCGCAATGTGTGGGTTGTCGTAGTTTGCATTGTTGCTGTTGAGTTGTTGGTATTGCATTTTAATTGTAGTATCATTATAGAGCAAGCCAGGAAGAAAGATAGGTCGTTCTGGCTCGGGAAACACTTCGAAATGTGGAGAAGTTGTGAACAAAAACACAATTATCAGTAATATAAAAAAATAAATGTCCAGCACTCTCTAGTCTCTTCTCAATAACCCAATACACACAATTATCAATCTTTAATTGCAAATAGAACATGATATTCAGTCTTAGTGTGTGTGTGCATCGAATATTTTTCAAGGCAAAGATATGTTAAACCCACTGCAGCCTTGCACTTCGCCAGGAGAGGTCGCTGTAACTAAAGCTTCGAGAAATGAACCTATTTCCGACACAATTGTCCACGTGGTTCGATGCTTCATTCAAAGCTTCATTTTGCCATCACTAACTATTAGGTGTGAATGCAAGACTAAAGTGAACTATCTAAACACTCAGAGAGTCCTTTAGCTCACCTGAGCCTCTCAGTCTGAGAGGAGAGCTCTCCTCCAGCTTGTTGTGGAACCAACAGCTCCGTATGTCCGTTAGGGCAGCTAGCTAACCAGATGCTAACAACACGGTCCCTGCTGGCACCGGTCCCTCTCTCCCTCTCTCTCGATCACACTAAATGCGCTATTGCCACACACACACAGAGCTGAGCTTGAATGACATAAGCACACGTTTATTTCCATGCAACTCTCTGATTGGTCTGGTGACTTGCCTCTGTTGCATTCACTGAACACGGGAAATGACAGTCCTACCGTCCTCTCTTGTGTCATGATGAAGTTCACGTAAAGCACGGTGAATGTATTATATTATTGTGGAAGAATTTTCCGGGGCTACAGGCCAGGCCCAGGCCAGGCCACTGGTAGATGCAGTAGCAGTAGTACAAGTATTCACAGTGGTAGAAGCAGTTGCAGACTTACACACAGAAGTAGATGCTGTCAGAGAAGTAAAAGCAGTTGCACTAGTAAACGCTGTTGCAGTAGAAGTAGTCGCAGTAGAAGAAGCAGTTGCAGTAGTAGAAGTTGGTTCCTGTATGTTCAGTAAACCCACAGGACCAGTCAGGATCCCTACTACCACTTTAGCACTGCAAGTACTGTAGCTACTCGCACTTACAGTTTTTGAATTGCTAACACACTAGAATGACACTACATAAAGCACAGAAATTGAAACTCACACCCACGAAGCAAAATCTCAGCTAAGATGTGCACAACTATAAACGTTGTAAGCCTCTTTCTTATGCATCACACTAAACATAAACTGCACTCCTCACTGAAATCGAATCAAAGAGTCAAAGAGAATGGTAGTATATAAAGTTTCTAAATCGTTTTTGCAAGGGATGAAATATGAGAGGCTAACATTCACACACACCGTTTGAAGGAATTTAGGGTTCAGCAATGGTCCAAGGACACTTTGAAAGGTGATTGCAGGGGATGGGGATCAAACTAGCAACTCTCCAATTAGTGGACAACTGCTCTAACTCTACCCAACCTCAGACACCAAGATCTGAAGTGGTTTGCTTCAATGTGTGGTTGTGTTTAGTGGTTCCCTGGATGAGCACAACAATTGTAAAAAATGATGTTTCTAAATCCATTTTTAGCCAGATTTGTTTGTGCTTGTGACAACAGTAAAGTAGTCGCTTCTGGTGGGATCAGGGGGTAAGTAAGACACATATTCACTTGTTTGCCATGTTCACTGCCATCAAAAATGCTACACACATGAACCAATCAACAAATGCACATGCCAAATGACCATAAACACCAAACTGCTTTATTGTTGACTCATCAATCAGGATGTAAGCACTTGAACGAGGCTCCACATAAGACCTTTTTACAACAACAATGGATATATGGATGGCAGCAAGAGGAAGAGTGAGGGGGAGGATAAGAGGGTGAGGGAGGATGAACTGAAGTCAATTGAAGAGTTTATTTGCAGCATAACGGTCAAAGCTGTCTTTTCATGTACTGTATCCGATAGAGAGCATACTTTGGTTCACACAACTGCAACTGTGTTGGCTCTGCTACATTTTGTTGCGGAGAGAAATACAAATGTTTTGTTTGAACAGAATATTGGTGTTTCTGCACATCTTTGTGATGACATTGATGTGAGTGCTATCTAGGGATACGACACTCAAGACGCTTCTTCCCTCGATGTTTAGCCAGGGAAGATATTGCTTGTGATGGGGATGAGGTGCTGTGGCCAGACCCAGCGAGGCGGCGAGATGCACCCTAAGCACTTTCTCTCCTCTATTTGTGTTACGAATGGGTGAAGCAGGTAGGACTCAAATCAGAATAGCGAAAAGCGAGCTTTATTAAATAATAAAGCTTTGGCAAAAAACAAGGCAGAATCCAAAATATCCAAAGCAGCACAAGGAACACAGACCGTGGAATAACATGGAGGGGAAACAATAGTGATGGCAGTTTGACACTGAAGCTTCGAACGGAGCTTCAACCCTGGACTTCCTATTCCATAGAAGCAGTGCTTCGAAGCTTGCTTCAAGTCACGTGACATGTGACGTCCGAACCATCAACTGCTTCATTTCCTGAATGAATCACTTGACTGGTTCACGGTCCATTCACGCGATTCAATGCACCGCCTCGTCTCGATTCTGACAGGTGACAGGTTGAAACAGTTTCAAATGTGAGCGCTTCAACACTTTATAACCGCTCTAAACAATGTGCAATGTGTGGGTTGTTGTTGCTGTTGAGTTGTTGTTGGCATTGCATTTGAATTGGATCATTATAGAGCAAGCCAGGAAGAAAGATAGGTCGTTATGGCTCGTGAAACATTTCGAAATGTGGAGAAGCTGTGAACAAAAAGAAAATGAGTAATATCAAATTAAAAACACTTCAAGGGTCTAAGAAATAGATAGCCCAGTGGATAGAGCCGGTGGCCAGGGTGCGGCAATGTCCTCCGCGCAGCTGGTTCAAAGCCCGGAATATTTAAACTTTTAATAATTGCTTTTCAACTTTAATGCTTTAATGACTGATAAAAGGCCCTCTCAGCCCAAAAACATGTCCAGCACTCTCTAGTCTCTTCTCAATAACCCAATACAAACAATTATCAATCTTTAATTGCAAATAGAACATGATCTTAGTGTGTGTGTGCATCGAATATTTTTCAAGGCAAAGATACGTTAAACCCACTGCAGCCTTGCACTTCGCCAGGAGAGGTCGCTGTAACTGAAGCTTCGAGAAATGAACCTATTTCCGACACAATTGTCCAAGTGGTTCGAAGCTTCATTCAAAGCTTCATTTTGCCATCACTAGGAAACAATGAACCGACATGGAACACAGGAGAAGACTAGACTAAATACACAGAAGGGTAATCACAGAACAAGACACAGCTGGGCAGGGGAGGAGAAACACAAGGACAACAGGTGAACACAATCGGGTAATCAGGGAGGGAAACAGACAGAAAGCAGACAGGCAGGAAACGGGGGTGAACACTTTACACAATAAAACTCAAAGACAAGAAAAACACCAACACAGACAAAACTACAAACGTGACAACCTGAGAACCTGTTACTATTTGTTCTGCATGAATGTTGCACCAATTTCTGGAGACAAATACAAGTATAACAACAATACATTTTTGTCTCTGCACATATTTTTGTAGACTTGAACAATATGCAGAATTCTACATAGAGGAAAAAGATGAGTGTGCTTTAGATAAAGCGCCACAGGGTGTAGTTGGTTGGACAAAGTGTATTGTACTATAAGTGAGCCGTTAGGGTTTGTTAAGTGTTTATGTAGTTTTGAAGAAAAATGAGGTGTTTTGCACTTTGGGTGTGTGGTTTAGAGAATGATGTTAAGTGTTTTTGAGAAAATGAGCCCTGTTGTGTTTTAGCAATTGAAAAAAACTGTAAACTGAAAGTAGAATAGATCATGGTTCAATCTAAAACTAAAATGTAATGCTGATCATTATTCATTTTCTAAAGAAAGTGTGAGGCAGCAGTAGCAGCACGATGAGTGAAAAGTGATCAGGTTATCTTTAGGCACACACACACACACACACACACACACACACACACACACACACACACACACACACATCCCACCCCTGCTGCCTGTGTTGCAGGAGCCCCCTCTGATGCTGTTAAGTGAGTCCTGAGTGAGACTGATGGGGGGGTCAGGACCTTCATACACACATATGAATATACATTCTCAGTGTGTTCAGCATTTCAGTGACACTAATACACACACATATACATGCACACGCAAACATGTATGTGTATGAGATACACACAGAGACTCAGCAGGCACCCAGGAGGGGACCGTGTGTGTGGGCGGGGGGTCTGATTCTGGACTGCCCCAGGGTGTGTGGCAGGGGAAACAAAAAGCCTGATGTCCTGCGGCGCTCTCCTCCCTCCTGCTCTCCTCCATCACGTTCATGTGATCTTCTTCAGCCTCAGACAAGCAGCATGTTGGATGGGTGAAATGATTCTGAGGGAGAGCAAGAAAAAGAGATGTTTTTGCTTTTATTTCCCACATGTCTACTTGAAATGTGTAATTAAAACGGGCGAATGAAAGGGTTATTATGGATGGATGGATCCATGTAGTCCTTTCATTGTATCTGACAGTGGATAATGTAATAACAGATTACTGTAAAGTCACGCACAGAAACTTTACACTTTGGATGTGAAGAGAACGTACCAATACTGTTTTGCCCAGTGGTGGAAAGTAACTAAGTAAATGTACTCAAGTACTGCATTTAAGTACATTTTTAAGGTACATGTACTTTACCTGAGTATTTCCTTTTTATGCATCTTTTTTTTTAAGCAAATGTTCTACTTTATACTCACTACATTTAATTTACAACATTAGTTAGTTACTCTTGCAGTTACTATGTATTTTGTATACATTCATTTAATTTGACTATTGCATTATGCTATATTATAATACCTGGCACATGTAAAACACGTTAATGGATTACTAATTATAATCCAGTGATATGATATATTATTCTGAAAACCGCCTCTTGGATAATCAGTATTTTATTATTAGTAAGATTTCATTCTTAATTCTTATTTTGCTGCCAACACTTTTTTACTCGAGTAATATTTTAAATGCAGGACTTTTACTTTTCTTACTTTTACTCAAGTATAACATTTGAGTACTTCTTTCACCTCTGGTTATGCCATTTGTATGACAAAACGTCAATAATCTGCAAAACTGTCAATTTCTCTCGCTCTCTTTTTCCATTTGCTTTTTAACTTTTTTACCTTGAATCCTTTTAGACCCCGTTTACATGGAGACGGTTCGTGTTGTATCCGCTACTTTTCTCTTTCGTATAGCCCTTTCATTCACACGAGGACATTACGGAACGGCAGAAACGGACCCCTCAAAACGATAACGGGTCCCAAGATGGGTAGATCTGCGGACGGAACGCTCTGGGGGGGCAAACGGCTCCGTGTGTACGCCAGTGGCGTCGCCTGGCGAAAGTTTTTTCTGTAGCCCCAGACAATTCTCCCTCAATAATATAATACATTCACCGTGCTTTACGTGAACTTCATCATGACACAAGAGAGGACGGTAGGACTGTCATTTCCCGTGTTCAGTGAATGCAACAGAGGCATGACACCAGACCAATCAGAGAGTTGCATGGAAATAAACGTGTGCTTGTGTCATTCAAGCTCGGCTCTGTGTGTGTGTGGCAATAGCGCATTTAGTGTGATCGAGAGAGAGGGAGAGAGGGACCGGTGCCAGCAGGGACCATGTTGTTAGCATCTGGTTAGCTAGCTGCCCTAACGGACATACGGAGCTGTTGGTTCCACAACAAGCTGGAGGAGAGCTCTCCTCTCAGACTGAGAGGCTCAGGTGAGCTAAAGGACTCTCTGAGTGTTTTGATAGTTCACTTTAGTCTTGCATTCACACCTAATAGTTAGTGATGGCAAAATGAAGCTTTGAATGAAGCATCGAACCATGTGGACAATTGTGTCGGAAATAGGTTAATTCCTCGAAGCTTCAGTTACAGCGACCTCTCCTGTCGAAGTGCAAGGCTGCAGTGGGTTTCACGTATCTTTGCCTTGAAAAATATTCGATGCACACACACACTAAGACTGAATATCATGTTCTATTTGCAATTAAAGATTGATAATTGTGTGTATTGGGTTATTGAGAAGAGACTAGAGAGTGCTGGACTTTTTTTTTGGGAGGAGAGGGCCTTTTATCAGTTATTAAAGTATTAAAGTTAAAAAGCAATTATTAAAAGTACATCCATTCCGGGCTTTGAACAATTTGCGGGGGAGGACATCGCCGCATTCGGGCCGCCGGCTCTACCCACTGGGCTATCTATTCCTTAAAATATTTAACTGTTTTTATATTACTGATAATTGTGTTTTGTTCACAACTTCTCCACATTTCGAAGTGTTTCCCGAGCCAGAACGACCTATCTTTCTTCCTGGCTTGCTCTATAATGATACTACAATTAAAATGCAATACCAACAACTCACCAGCAACAACGCAAACTACGACAACCCACACATTGCGCATTGTTTAGAGCGGTCATAAAGTGTTGAAGCGCTCAAATTTGAGACTGTTTCAACCTGTCACCTGTCAGAATCGAGACGAGGCAGTGCATTGAATCGCGTGAATGGACCGTGAACCAGTCAAGTGATTCATTCAGGAAATGAAGCAGTTGCTGCTTCTGACGTCACATGTCACGTGATTTGAAGCAAGCTTCGAAGCACTGCTTCTATGGAATAGGAAGTCCAGGGTTGAAGCTCCGTTCTAAGCTTCAGTGTCAAACTGCCATCACTACTAATAGTCCGCT
Organism: Champsocephalus esox; assembly: GCA_036324585.1. Lineage (NCBI taxonomy): Eukaryota > Metazoa > Chordata > Actinopteri > Perciformes > Channichthyidae > Champsocephalus > Champsocephalus esox. The sequence goes on from CM070491.1 coordinate 7,132,616, forward strand.
TCTCTGATGCGCACCAGACCACAGTTTGTTACATTGTTTTATTTTTCAGAAGGTTCGGTTTGCGTTCACACAGGCAAAACTCAAACGGACTATAAACTCTAAACACAAGTCATGTGCACGGAGTCCGGTTGTTTAGTTCACTTCAGGTCTCGGACTGCATTCACACCGACCCAAATGAACCGCACCAAGCGGCTAAACGCACCAGGGTTAGATTCAACCGGACTATACAAGGCTGGTGTGAATGAGCCGTTATCTCAGTGGGTCTCAAACGGTTTGGTCACAAATTATTCAAAAGATTATTTCCGCGGCACACCTTCATATGATCATTATAGTTTATATGGCAGTAAAACAAAAATAGAGTTTAAAAGGGATTTGTAAAATATCCATAAAGAAAAAGAAAATCTGCTTACAGTTTTGTTTCATATGGATGTTGAGAGATGTATCCATAGATCTCTTAATGTTGATCTCAAAGTGTACCAGATTGAAAAAAAACTTCCCGGGGGAGCATCCTCCCGGACCCCCCTAGAGGGGGTGCGGTCCGCCCCCCACTCATAAGAAATAGCACTTTACCCCTGCCTATATGCCGTGAGCTGATTATCGAGCCTTTATTGTAACAGTCGCGGGTGTACTGTGTATTTGCATGTGGGGAGTGTTGCAGTAGAAAATTCCACTGTAGCGCCGCAGCCGCCGCCACTGTGGGCTAAGCCCCGAATGTTTTCAGGTCCAGGCCACGCCCCTGGTGTACGCCCTATACCATCATTTCCTGATAATGATGACGCCATAGCCCCGCCTCTCCCCACCTCTGCTGCTCACTGCTGTAGCATGGTCAGTAGCTACTGACCATGCTACAGTTGTTAGTGCAAAATCTACAGCTCCTCTACCACAACCATCAGCAACAAGTGGACATGGAGAACAACATGTTCTAAATCTATGTTGCTAAATCTACCGCGGGGCATAAACAGAAGGGCAACCATGCTCGGGGGTCTTGTTCGCTGCTTTTGGTGTATTTTGTAGCAGAAGTACAGCGCCACTTACAGGCCCGGCATACTGTATGTACTACAGCGTCTCCAGCACTCCCGAGCGGTCTCGTGTGAACGGACAAGTTTCTTGAGCCGATACCATGTGAACGGAAGACTTTTTTGATATCGAATTTCGTTTAGTTTCCGTGTAAACGGAGTCTTAATCCTTTAATCACACTGTATCTGTCACTTGTAATACATTGAGGCCATGTGTAAAGAGAGTTGATCCACTGTAGCCGTTGATCTCCTTTTCTCTCTGATGCCCCATTTACACGGGATTGCAAATGCAAACGAACTGCAAACGAACCAAATTCGATATCAAAAAAGTCTTCCGTTCACACGGATACGGCTCAATAAACCTGTCCCTTCACACGAGACCGCTTGACCCGCTGGAGACGCTGTAGTACATATGCACTTTTGGTTTCAGGCATGTTTTAATTGTTTTGTTGCAATGAATGGAAATCTAACTGCTGCACCAAACTATGTTGACATACTGACCTTACACATTTGTAGTAAAATAGATTTTTCCCAGTCCTCTTTCAAAGTCACTGATGCGTTCAAGTTATGGCTTTTTTTTACCCTCCCCTCTCTTTGTGCAATATGTTGGCTAATTTTGTTATGAATACATTAAGACGAACATGGATTCCGACCTGTCGATTCCTGACCCATTTCTCAGTGCCTTTCTCTCATTTACAATATCGCTACTAATACATTTATGGCATTAGTTCCCCACCTACATGTCAATATATCTTCTAAGCTTGGAGGACTCTGAAAAGAAGATCATTGATTGGGAACCGATGTCAATACAGATCAATAATGCACTTATGGACAGCTTTGGGTTGCCCAGGCATAGGCTCGACCAGGAGGCTGTTATTCCACCCTGAAGTTCCACATCAGTCAGTGGGCTTTTTATAATCTTACCAATTCCTTCAGTCTTACCATACCATAAGGATCACACACAATCCTACTGCTGTGAGACGCTCTGGTAGTTCTTCCATATGAGATGCTCTTCTCCACAACAACATTTCCTCACAATATAATGTGAACTCTGTTTAGACTCAAGCCAGATTGGAATCTTTTGTAAAGCTCAATGTTTGAAAATATGCATACCAACAACATACCATTAACGATAATTAAAACTGCGGAAAGGGAAACCTTTATCTTTTAAATACTTGCTATATACAGTGTCATAACCAGGTCATTACTAACCAATAGCTAGAACAAATATGGACATTTCAAATCGAAAGTAAGTAAAGTGATAAAGAAAAGTAAGCAGCCTTTAGTTCACTTCTTCGGTTAGTTACTTAAATTGATGTGATCTAAAATACACAAACTGTAGTTTATGGTCAACTCTGAGGTCATTTGAGGCTTTGTAAGATTTTCTAATTTTAAATGTATCCTCTGATACATTTAAAAAATGTCAGTTGTAATTTTTGAAGACACTGAGGAAATGGGAAGTTGGACACCAGCTGGGATTCCAACAAGCTAGCTAACATATCTACATCCATCTCCAGCTCAGAAAACACACCAACGCAAGCATTTCTGGACAGTAATATTTAAACGAGGTGACTTGTTTACACCAATCTGACAGAACATAGGACTGTGGTAGGACAGAGGAGGACTCATGTGCCTTATAGTGAATAATTCACAAGCTGAGGCTGAAAGGATTGTAATTAGCTTGAGGTGAACCTTGCATGGTTCATCAAGCAAATACAACTTTGATAAATCTGAATATGAATCAGGTTTATTACCAAGTTGGTTTACACATATAGGGAAATTGCTTTGGTATATGTGGTTCATACCTCAACAACATGGCATCCGCGGCTCCATCTTTGTCAAACATCATGGGAAATTGATAATCATGGTAAACATTATACCTGCTGAACAACAGCATGTGTACATGTACACAGCACTATAGGGGGGTTTCTTTGTTAGGGATGTTCAGTATTTGCCCTAAAATCGACAAATTGTAAGTCATATTGAATATACAACGTTTGGAATGTACACCCTAAGCATTCGTCTTGGACATTGTGAACATTAGGATCTCCAATTATCCTGTGATTCCTCCTCTCCACTGTGTGTCTAACTATTCTCTTCAATGACCATTCATCCTCTTTTCTTTCTCTCCCCCTGCCTCTCCCTCCAGGAAGCAGAGGGTGCGTTAGGTAGCTAATGGCTGTATAGGCTTTTTATTTCCCCCAGCCTCTAATGTGGTGCTCACACACACAGATGGACACCTACACACCCAAATCCCACTGTGACATCATGATGGAGTGTCAGGTGCTGCTGGTTAATTTCTGCCTCCATGTGAGTGTGCAGCAGAGGTACAGAGGATGGGGATGAATACTAAACAGCCAGCTAATGATAGCTATTGTGTGTGTGTGTGTGTGTGTGTGTGTGTGTGTGTGTGTGTGTGTGTGTGTGTGTGTGTGAGAGGGTGTGTGAGTGTGTGTGTCTGTGAGTGTGCGTGCGTGCGTGCAGCAGCCAGCTAATGATATCTATTTTCTTAGTG
>CM070491.1:7141146-7143646 GCA_036324585.1 Champsocephalus esox
TTGTTTTTAGTCTTACGCATCCGACCTGGAAAACTTTGCAGCCAATCTTATTTGTTACAGTGTATCGTGCACCAGGTCCTTATTTTTATCAACTTTGGTTCTTAAAACAGACAAAGTAATTATCGTAGGTGACTTTAATATTCATGTTGACAATGATAAAAATAGCCTTACTGTTGCATTTAACTCTATATTAGATTCTGTTGGTTTCTGTCAGAGTGTAAATAAACCAACCCACTGCTATAATCACACTCTCGACCTTGTTCTGACTTGTGGTATTGAAATTGAGCAACTATTAGTCGAACCGCATAATCCTGCTTTATCCGACCATTTCTTAGTAACTTTTGAAGTACTATTACGAGACTACAAAGCATTCGTCAAAAGCTCTTGCAGCAGAAACCTATCTGTTAGTGCTATAGCCACATTTAAGGAAGAGATTCCACCAATACTTAACTTGATAGCATGTCTGCATGTAGGGGAGGAAACTTATACAAAATGTACACCACCCCAAATTGATCATGTTGTTGATAGTGCTATAGATGCGCTGCGAATAAAATTAGACTCTGTTGCTCCTTTGAAAAAGAAGAAAATAAAACAACATAGATTAGCTCCATGGCATAATGCCGAAACACGCAAAACAAAGCAAAAGTCTAGACAACTTGAAAGGATATGGCGTTCCACTAAACTTGAAGAATCTCGTTTAATCTGGCATATTACTCTCAATGAATATAAGAAAGCACTGCGTAAAGCGAGAGCAGCCTACTACTCTTCATGAATAGATGAGAATAAGAATAATGCAAGATTTCTTTTCAGCACTGTAGCCAGGCTGACAGAGAGCCACAGCTCCATTGAGCCTTCTATTCCCATAGCACTCAGTAGTAATGATTTTATGTGCTTTTTTAACGATAAAATTGTTACTCTTAGAAACAAAATTAATGACCTCTTGCCTTTGACCAGTATAGTGTTATCAACAGCTCCCGGAATCGTAAGTTCTAATATTACACTAGATAGTAAACTAGAATGCTTTTCAGCCATTAAACCTTGAACAATTACATTCAATGATTCTCTCTTCTAAACCATCAACGTGCATGTTAGACCCAATTCCAACTAAGCTGTTGAAGGAAGTTTTTCCATTAATTAGCACTTCTTTATTAAATATTATGAATATGTCTTTATTATCAGGCTATGTTCCACAATCATTCAAAGTAGCAGTGATAAAACTGCTTCTTAAAAAGCACAACCTCGATCCAGAGGTTTTAGCCAACTATAGACCTATTTCCAATCTTCCGTTCCTCTCAAAAATTCTTGAGAAAGCGGTCGCAAAACAGTTGTGTGATTACTTAAAAAACAATGATTTATTTGAAGATTTTCAGTCTGGCTTTAGAACACATCATAGCACAGAGACAGCTCTGGTTAAAGTCACAAATGATATTCTAATAGCCTCAGACAAGGGACTTGTCTCTATTCTTGTTTTGCTCGATCTCAGTGCTGCATTTGATACTATCGACCATGATATCCTATTGCAAAGACTAGAGCACTTAGTTGGCATACAGGGAACTGCTTTAGGCTGGTTTAGGTCCTATCTATCTGAACGCTCTCAGTTTGTACGTGTTAACGATGAATCTTCAACGCAAACCAAAGTTAGCCATGGAGTGCCACAGGGCTCAGTGCTCGGACCTATTTTGTTCACATTATATATGCTTCTGTTTGGCAATATTATAAGGAATCATTCCGTAAACTTTCATTGTTATGCGGATGATACTCAACTATATTTATCAATCAAGCCTGATGAAATTAATCATCTAAATAAAATTCAAGACTGCCTTAAGGACTTAAAAACGTGGATGACCTTAAACTTTTTGATGTTAAACACGACCAAAACTGAAGTTATTGTACTTGGCCCGAAGAATCTACGAAACAAATTATCTAAAGATATACTAACTTTGGATGGCATTAAGTTGGCCTCCAATGAGACTATAAGGAATCTTGGTGTTATATTTGATCAGGATTTATCCTTTAACGCCCACATAAAATCAATTTCAAGGACCGCCTACTTCCATCTACGTAACATTGCAAAAATCAGGCATATCTTGCCTCAAAGCGATGCAGAGAAACTAGTCCATGCATTTGTTACTTCTAGGCTGGATTATTGTAACTCTTTATTATCAGGGAGTACCAAGAAGTCAATCAAGTCGCTTCAGCTGATTCAAAATGCTGCGGCTCGTGTACTAACCAGAGTTAGGAAAAGGGACCACATTACTCCTGTTCTGGCTGCCTTACACTGGCTCCCTATAGAACACAGGATAGAATTTAAAATTCTTCTTCTCGCCTACAAAGCCCTTAATGGGCAGACGCCATCTTACCTTAAAGAAGTCATTATACCCTACTGTCCTACTAGGGCATTGCGTTCCAAGAATGCAGGGTTGTTGGTTGTTCCTAGAGTGTCTAAAAGTACAATGGGAGCCAGAGCCTTTTCTTATCAAGCTCCACATTTGTGGAATCA